>JACXIV010000020.1:7103685-7118247 GCA_014737475.1 Bombus confusus | reverse complement strand
AAGGTGGCGGAAAGGAGAAAGGGAGGAAAGCGTAGAGGATGGTGGTGAGAAAGAGAGGCAGAAACGAAGAAAGGCTGGCGAGACGAGGAAGGTGGCTAGGCAGCGAAGCGGTCGAGGGGATAGCAGCGTCGAAGGTGGAAGAGGAGGTAGAGACCGGGGGTTGGTTGGCGCGGGGGGGAGGCGAGGGAAAAGGACATTAAGGTGCGTAATAGCCAGCGGGGCGAGCGCGCACCGCCGCGGCATCGATTAGACAGAGGCTCCCTCGTCCCATTGCTAGGATGCAGCCCTCCCCTTCTCCTCTTCCTCGTCGACCCACCGACATACTCACCCTCCGCGCTATATCCACCCGTCCACCACCCGCAACCCATACTCTCGACCGAGAGGTCCCCACGACCACCCAACCACCCACCCATCCACCCGCCTCCGCCTACTCCGTCGAACTGGAGAGCCCCCGAGTACGTGCTCTACATACACACTCGTGCGCTTATGTCAGTTCCTGTCCTGCCGTTGCCTCTGCCTCTGCCTCTGCCTCTGCCTCTGCCTCTGCCTCTGCCTCTGCCTCTGCCTCTGCCTCTGTCTCTGCCGCTGCCACTACCTCCGCTGCTACCGTTGTTACGACTACCGCTGTGTGCCATCGCTGAGAAAGAGAGCGACAGACGCGAAGAGAAAGAAAGAACGGGAACGGCTGAGATAGAGACCGTGGCCACATGAACACGCGGAAAGAGAAAGAGCGAATGAAAGCCGGTGAAGGAGAAGGAGAAGATACAAGAGCGAAGGATAATAAGAGGGAATGAGAGACGCGGATGTAAAGGGTGAGAAGGGAGGAAGCAGAGGCTACGCCGGAGGGTAGGCGAAGCCACCTAGCTATCCTATGGCACCTATACACGCGCTACCGGGGACACCAACGTCTAACGTCGTTATAAACATTAACGGAGCGGCTCAATATTCCCCGGACCTTGCATCCCCTGCGTCTACCTCCGGTCCATCTCCCTTCTAGACCAACCTCCACCTCTTTGCGCTCTACCTATCTCGGACGTTCGTCCATGGCTATCTCGCCTACCTACGCTCTTCGGACCTTTCGATTCGCAAATCTCCGACAGCGCTGCCTGTCTCTAGTCGTTCCGTTATATACGCTCTTATCGCAGATTCTTATACGATCCGCCCTGCCCTCTCGTCTTTTCAATTACGCGCCTTCTAAACAGTCACTCGTACGAGTACTCCACGGATCGAACGAAAGTACATACGCAGGTCGTAGATCACAGGCCGTAGACCACGCCGCTACCGCGTCGAACGAACAATCGATCTCGTTCGATAGAGTCGAAAGCTGTCCGCGTTACGGCGTAAAGACGGAGAGCGAGGTTTAACCGAAATGCTGAAATTGGATTTGCTCTGTATTTTAAAGATCGATTTCGGCAAGAGAGACGCGAGCGAGAAGGGTAGTCGGTCCGCCGAGCGAATTCGTACGCGAGGGTTCGTGCGCTGATTACCGTTAATTGCGGTTGATACGGAGGAACGAAGGGACGTACGACACCCTCGACCATTTCCATCGGATTAGCGACACCGATCGGAATCGTCGTGAACCGGCACGCCTCGCATCCCCTTTATAAACCGTGCTTCCGTTCGATTCATCTTCCGAAACGAATCCGCGACGTACGTAATAATTACGACACGCGTCGTTCGAAGACAAGGTAGAAACGAAAGTGACGATTTCCATGTATCTGAAACTGTGACTATACGTACGAACGCGCATACATAGTTGTTGTTCGTTGCAGTATCGTACACGGTTTCACGTTGCACGCGGCACGTGTAATTTAGCTTCGCATGGCATCGCTACAGAGGGAATTCGTCTAGTTCGTACGTTCAACAAGTATCCATCCCTCCTCCACCTTCGGCGGCTCTACTTCCTCCCCGTGTCTGCAGTTAGATCGCAAAGTGGCCTCGCGTTCTTTTTAACCAGACCGACGGCTGGTTATTTTTCGCGTGCTAGAATCGAACGGAAAGCCGCGTTTCCTTGGTAGCAGGTGCGCTGTACTTTTTCCCATAGCACGATGGGTAATAAGGGATTAGTCATCGGTGATCGTCGATCAACGTTAACGCGGCCATCGGTTGGTTCGAAGTCTCCGCGCGATATGTCAAAGTTGGATATTATATTGACGTATCGACGTCTCGATGCTGTCCACGACCAGCTAGCCAATTAACGGGCTTTCTTGTTTTTCCCGCAAACACTCGTAAATCTCGACGGATCTGTCCACTCGATTTAGTCCTCTTCACCCGTGTCGTGGGTCGTTCGCATCTTTGTCCACGTTGTACGCGCTCTTCCCCACGACGACCTACAATTAATATCGTTGTTCGAGAGGTTGTCCCTGCTCCACAAATATTTAACATGCTACGGCCATCCTAAACTTAATTGGCACGCGTTTGCTCTGCTCCGTTTGCGTTTGCTTGTTCTATCGCGGCGAATCATTGCGTCACACGTTCCTTGCGCGTGTATACGCGGTAAGATCTTCGCTAGAAGGTACGAAAAAGGTTTGGAAAAAGGAAATTCCACTCGTCCATGGTTTTCGAAATAATTACACATCCAAGAGCTACGAAGAAGCGCCAGAGAAAAGTTCGGGTCGATGGTGTACGCGCGGTCGAATAATCGAGAATAATCGATCGACGGAGTGGTATCGTTGCGATGAATGAACGAACCGAGTCGCGTTCCTTTCAAGCAGTTGCAAAGGGAGGACGCGAAAAGAAAAGGTGTTCGTCGAAGAGGCAAGCTTTCCCCTATAACTCGAGAGTTCCGCTATCTCGTTACAAATCGAATTTTAGTCACGTCAAAAGTAAACGATCCGCCTAGATCCGCGCGTTAAGCGATCGGGTCGCGAGAAGCGTGTTTCGAGCCGGATGGAAATCTCATTTGGTAGTTTTCTCCGTTTAATAAGACGAGAAGGAGACGAGAGGAAGAGTGAAAGAGACAGAGAGAGAGAGAGAGAGAGAGAGAGAGATAGCGAGAGAGAGAACGAGAAAAGACGGGAGACAGGGTGTAGGGAGACGGAGCCACGAGGTCGCTGCCGGTTCGCAGACTTCGGAAAGGGGAAACGGAAAGGGCGCAACAAGGCCGGGGGTAGAGGCAGCGGAGGGCGTCCGCACGAGGGAGGAGGACGAAGTGGAGGAAGAGGATGAGGTGGAGGTGGCAGGGAGGTAGCAATGGGGTGGCGGTGGATGGTTGGAAGTAAGCAGGGGTGGGTAACGGGCCGGGGAGGACTGGAGAGGGAGGTAGAGGGCGGCGGAGGGTCGGCCAGGACTGGGAGGCGAAGTGTCGTCGTCCGAATAACGGCCAAGCGGCATCGACCGATCTTCCTACCCCTAGCTCGTACGAAGCGTCAACTTGTTTCCCTTCTGTTCCGCGAATATCGGACCTTCAATTTGCCCGGTGCGGTTCGCTTACGCGATGCACTGCCCTTTACGCGTAATCCATACACGGTCCGTCAGTTGTCCCATCGATATCGTTCCCGTTCTCGTTCCCATTCCCAGTCCCGTACCTCTTCCGTTCCCGTTCACGCGTTCTCTTCCCTTCTTTCTACTACCGTTCGCTCGACTTTGAAAAAAAAAAAAAAAAAAAACAGTTACTTCACGGATACCCACCACTCTCTTTCTTTCTCTTTTTCTCTTCTCTTTCGCGTTTTTTTCAGTTTAGTCACACGACTACACACGGCAAGGAAAATGCTTCGATGTCTTTGATATTCCCGTATATCTCGTTTCGTTATTTCGTATCGACGCCGATCGCAAGACACGTCACAGCAGGTACGTTTGCAGGTTAAACGGGATAATCTATGGAAAGTTACGAGGACGACGACGACACTCACTTCTGCATCAAATGCCATCTGACGATACACGGACTCGACAATTACGTACGACATCGGCAATCCGGATGTCGGCCACCGGACGACAAGAACGTAGCCGTGCGGGAATCACCCACGACGCCCGCTTCGCCGACCACCGTTTTCTATCCAGAGATACTGAACGCGGACGCGTTCTTCAGTTCGCTGGAGCTACAGAGCAGCTCCAAGTCGAATCCTCGAAAGGCATCCGCTTTGCTCGAGGAGAAGCTCGAGGAAAGTAGGAAGTTGAAGAAGGACGACAAAAGGAAAAAGAGTCAGAAATCGCAAGTGGACGCGGACGAATCGACGGTAAAAGAGAAGCTTCACAATATGCTGCCCGGAGTTTCGGAGCTCGATGACCCGACCGACCATCTCTGCATGCCATCCCTCGTTGGATTTCCCGATATCGTTCCGTCCACGTCCTCTAAGCCTACGGTTGCGAGCAATCGCAACAAATTAAGTCAATCGATGAGCAACGTCGCCACGAACATCGACAGCGGTGGATTTTCGGTGAAGCACGAGCCGGAAAATTCCTTGGAAAGTCTGATGACGTCTCACGAATCCAAACAGTCGGATAGAAAACGGCAGGAGGAGTCGCAAAGGATCGAACAGGTTCATCAAACGTGGTTTGAATACACGATATTGGCCGAGCTGGTGGCGAACAACGAAAGCAAGGATCTGACCAGATACGAGTTCGAATATCAACAGGACGAGGATTCCGAGGACGATATATTGGAGGAAGATTTGGGGGAGGATGACTCTTACTCCGAGTCTGACGATGGGGAAGATCGAGAACGTCCACCGCGTGGTCACATCGGTGGCAAATGGAAGCCAGAATTGGACGATCTTCCTCAAAATATGTCTCAACTTCAGGACGACGACGTGGAGCCCGAAGACGAACATCAAGAACATCCGCCGCCGACTTATACAGGGGGCAAGTGGCGACCTTCGGACGCCTCTCAGGTACGTAATCGTCGAGATTGTTTTATCAGACGCGCAACTGTCGCGCGCCTATTTCTCCGCTATGAAAACTCGGTCGAGCCTTCTGCTACGCGTATTAAAAATACGCCCGCGAAGCGTTAAAAACGAAAGCTCTGGTATTGACAAATTTCCACTGGCATCTGGTAGAAGGCGGAAGAGTACGAGACTAAGAGCAACGTCGAACAACCATCGCCAGGACACACGCGAGGGAAATGGGTACCGGGCTCGCAAACGGATATCGAATCAGGATATTGGTGCAGTCCTTGCGGCAGGAAACTTGCCTCTCGATTGGTCTACAACAGGCATCTTCTCTCTGATTTGCACGCTAGAAGGAGCATCCAAGAAATCGATGGTGTTCTTTGCCGGCCGCGTGCCGCGAACTTGCACGCACTGAAAAAGTCATCGCCTCGTAATCAAGTAACGATCCTCCATCTTTGTCGTTTCGTTTCGTTGCTTCTCCGATCGGTTCATTGTGCCAACTTTCTCTGCTTTCTTTACCTTTTTCTCATTTTAAATCGTTTAGTCGTATTCTTATGTTCTTTTTTTCTATATGTATATATATATATATGTATGGGAGAAATTTAGACGAAGGTAGAAAACCGTTGGATGTGCTTGTTTGACAGAAAGCTAAACAAGTAGGGGAAACGAAAGGAGCGAAGAAAAGTTTACGAAAACGAGAAAAGGAAATACTTTGCTGCGAAATGTGCCATGCCCGAGTGAGGAGGACGCAAATGGGCAAGCATTTGCTCTCTCATTATCACTGCCGCGTGGCTGGTGTAAATCCTCGCGGGCCACGGGCGCGTCGCTTTTTACTAGAAAATATGGCGAATGTGGTTCGGCAGTGCCCTTTTCAGTGTTTCTCTTGTCGCTTTTACTGTAACACGGAGGAAACGTTCCTGCGTCATTGGCGATCCGATCTTCACGCAAAAACGCTCGACCAGGTATTCCCTCTACATTACGATTTTGATTTACGAGTACGATGGAACTCCTTTCGTATAAACTCTGCTTACTTCTATCTAGTATCTGCTTATTTAACGAAACGTTCGACGGTGCTTTCTCGTCTCGTCGATTGCTGTTTCCAGATCGCCGGCAGTTACAGATGCACTCCTTGCGACTTTTGGTGCGAGCGCAACGAAACGATGGAAGCGCATCTGCTCGATTCGAGTCATCGCGACGTTGTTTCCATGATGAATGGTTCGGTACCGATCATGATAGGTCGTCAGCGAGCTCTGCCCTGCGGCGGCTGCGATCGTCGATTCCAATATAATTTGCAACTTCGATTGCACATCAAGGAAACTGGCCACGAAGAGAGTTTGACCGCGACGGACGAATACCAACAGAGAATCAAATGCAATCTGTGCCCGCAAATAGTTCGATCGTTGGTGGCACTCCAGCGTCACCAGTTGTCTGCTCACGTCACGAAGATCGAGAAACACGAGACGAACGATTCGTCCCAGCCAACGCCTTATTTCTGTTCGTTTTGCTCGATGAACTTTGCCACTGCTCGAGAAGCCGTGTTACATCGAAGAACGTCCAGTCACAAGGAGATGGTGAAGGCTCGGAAAAGCAACGAAGGCCCGTCGACGTCCACTGTTCGCCAGTGTCCTCATTGCACGCAGCAGCAGGCGAATTTGTCCGAGCACAAGAAACACCTTCTCGATAGTCATCCCGAGCTTTGTTACAGGTGAGAGAATCGAAGTGGCGATAATACGCGTTCGAGGCTCCTTAGTTTCTAAATATCCTACCTATTCCTAAATATCCAAACTTAATTCGAAGCGGAGAGAGACCGAAGTTTTATCTAGAAACCGTAACTCTACGACATGATATTACTCAAAGGGTAGGAAAGACGGAAAAATTGAAATATTTCGTTAGCGTATGTATTTCGAGAAGTGGAAACATCGTGCACGGAATGCTTTAGTTAAAACGGACGATACCGTAGACAGAAAGGATATAACGCGCTGGTAAAATCAACGGTACGCTAAAGTTAGCGCGTCTCGAACGTCGAGATTAACAATTAGGACGGGAAATAAGAAGACGTTTCGTATAATAGGCGCGCAATTGTTGGAATATTTTCGCCAACCATCGTACGTATTTACAGACTGATCGATGTTTACAGATGTCCCAAATGCGGTACGTTGTTTGCCCTCTCGCAAGACGTGACGAGGCACACGAGGGAAAACAAGTGCCATGACTCAAACGATGAATCGAATAAAACGAAAACAGCGAGCGCGAGAGACGAATGGAAATGCAACAGCTGTAGCTTCTCGACCAGCATTCAGGCGGAATTTATCTTTCACGAAGCTCTTCACGCGGGGATCGTGCGAAACGATAACGAAGACGAGAACTCTGGCAAATCATTGGCCAAGTATTCTTGCCCCGTTTGCAAGAAGTCATTCACGAAAGTGTCATTACGGAATCACATCAGAAGCCACACCGGAGAGCGGCCGTTTCCGTGTGCCAAGTGTCTCGTGCCCTTTTCCAGAAGATCCGACCTAAACGCCCATCAGAAAGAGTGCACGGGTTCGACATCGTCGGGATGGTCGGAAGGATCGGGGGGACGGAAACGCAGCTTTGTTTGTTCCGAGTGCAACAGCGCCTTCTACACAAAGTAAGTACCGTTTTACTTAACGTTATCCTGCCGTGTTAAGTCGAGAAAGCGTATCTGCAACTCTCGGTTAAATCAAGTCGTGCCAGGTAGCAGGAAAATATTTTATCTGATACGTATATCAAATAAGAGAGCTTTATCTACACTGAAACCGAAGATCTAACAGTGTTTATGTATCGGATGTATGCGTGTTAAATCGATGGCCGGTTCGTACGCTAAAAGTCAACTTTTCTTAAAAAAGAACAAAAAGAAAACTCCTTTGACCTATCCGACCTGTTGGAATTAATACGGCAGAATCGTGGGGACGTTGGACGTTACAGCGAGTTCTCGATCATGCGGTATACGCGTGTCTATACGTTTCTTAACTATAAATCGTGCGGGAACTTTCAACTTTTAGACGTTGCGTTATATTTTTTTGTACGCAACGCGATGAGAAGGAAAGTACATGCACGTGGAGACGTCATGTTGCGAATAATTTATCCCTCTCTTCTTCAAAACCGAGAAATTATATTCATTTAGAAAGGGAAAAACGGTAACATCTCTTTACTAGCTATCTCGAGCATAAACATTCGCTCGGATCTCCGTCATCCGCGTCGAAATGAAAATAAGATCTGGTCGACTGTCACGCACGCGGTTATCCGTACGAATTCCCAGTCCCACACTATTTACAGCGAATATCGGCACGCTTCGAAGAAGCTGTCTCTGTCCGGATGAAAATTATCGTCCGATTAATAATCTTAAACGATCGTTCGAAAATGGCGCGTAAAAGTAATTGCTCGGGCACGTTCTTCGTGTACGAAAGCTCTCGATGGCTCGTATGACGTATAGCAAACGTTGTATCGTGACAACAATGGGTTTAACGTAGAAAACTTGCTGCATTATCCGGCTAACAAAAGGATCGCATTTATCACGGGATTTCCAGTTAGGTACAATTATATCGCATCGATCGTAGATCGGTAGGTCGTCGAACGAACCGTGACCGCGTTCGATGCAAACCGCTCTGTACTTCGCTACCTTTCACCGAGCTATTTATCTTTCGTCGAGTTACCTTTGCGAGTGCGTTAACATCGACGCGAGAGTAATATCGTAAATATTCTAGGCTACGCCCCAAAAGTGGGCATCGCTGCTTACTCGAAAGTAGCCTGAATCGAAATACAGAAGGCTGTTTTCCCCTCGTATCGTATGTATCGTTACGTAGTCGCGACACCGCGTAGATCTCGTAGATCGCCGCTGGTAAATGTTCGCCTTGTTATGAAGCCGGTACGGATCAAATTTTATTACAGCTAAGATATCAGCCTCCGAACACGTACGAATGCTATTCGCCACACTTTCCATTAATATTGTCCCGAGTAACGATCGTATTAATTTTATAATCGCAATAATCGTACGACCGAACAACACCGTGGCTAAACTATACGATAAATTACGCGTGCCATCTTGCATAGGACAGAGTTTGTGATCTCTCGGTTTGATTAAACGCGCGTTTTGCCGTCTTCTTGGATCGTTTCGAAGAATACCGATAACGTTATTAGAGCAGACTGACGTCGATCGAACGAACGAACGTAACGCAACGACTAAACCTTCTCTCAATGAGAATGGCGAATGGACGTATCGATAAAATGGCAGCGTGCTTGAATGAAAGAAAGCCGTCCCTTTGAATTCGAGTTAGGTATGATCATGACCTAAGAGACTCGATGTCGAGAGTGGAAGAAAACGCTCGCTTATCGCAAGGCAAATATTACAGCGTCTTTGAGACGAGGGACCACCGTGGTGCACCGTGGCTATGAGCTGGACTTCCGTTCTAAGTAAAGGGTGTTGCGTTCGGGGATAAAAAGTGCAGCACAATAAAAGCCGGGTTCGCGTGCTGAAACCACGAAACGTTGGCGGGTCTCGTAGTAAAAGTGTCCTCGCTGCATAACTATAAAATAAAAGACCGTGTCCATGGACAAGGGTAGCGAGAGACGAGAGGGAGAGGCGAGAGGGAGAGGCGAGTGGCCGAAGAAAGTACGGAGATGGAACGGAAAACTCTGGAGAGCGGGAGAAGAGGGCAGGTGGGGGCGGAGGAACGAGAGTAAACCGTGGTGCGAGAAGGAACTCGACTCGCTCTCTGCCACCGGTTCGTATTAACATCTCATAGTGGCCTGTAAGCCCACGGGTCATTCTAGCATTTAATGGGCTTGCATTATGGCCCGTGCAAGTATGCGTCCTAGCGGCGCGCGCGTCCACCGGTACTAACCTACGTAACTAGAAACTTGCACTCGCTAATGCTTCGTTACACTAGCGAAATTACTAGCGCGGATTAACGCCCCGTGGGTCCTATTAAAAATGCGATCGAATCCAATCCCGCTAATGCCAATTTACGCTGCGGAGGTCGCGCCACTCGAAGGACCATGGATAGCAGGCAGTGCCGCAACGACGTAGACGAATCGTCGATACGCTTAGCAGATGCTCGAGGTGGACCATGGCGATACGTATTTAACGATGCTATTTGAATCGGGTTGAGGAACCGATAGCGATCGCGTATAGCGCGGGTAATATTTCAGCATCTAAAAAGCAACGAAGAAAAGCGGATAAAAATCCATATCGCCTCTTGGCATTGATAGCGGCACAACTCAAACAGCTTCAAATTTGCCTTCGTTCGATAGGAGGTCTGCGTTGCGTTTCTATCTTTATCGTCGTATAATTCTATTATAATTCACGATAATTGGTATAACTTGCATCGTAATCGTAATTTTAGAACATTATAATTGCAAAATTATTTTTTATTTTGCCGCTATCAATCTGGCCCCGATTCTACAGAGAATTCTGGCTGGCTCATCTTCGGCTGTTTTACGACGCCACAAGTGGAAGATTATACCGCTTTCGCGAATAGTGGCATATCTTGCGTCAAGTCAGCCTTGTAACGTCGTTGAAACGACTCACGAAGGCTTCTTTGCGAATTGTAAGGAGCCTCTCCTTTGAAATGTACATTGTCCGAGTTGCGGAGTTGCGCCACTATCAGTGTCGCGCAGCGATGTGACCTCTCATTCGACGTTATTCGCGAGATTCTTTAAATATTGCCCACGTGTCACCGGACGCTTTCTATATTTTAATAAAAATATCACATGCGCACGTAACGAAGTACAACAGGCATTTACAAAGAGCTTCGTGAGTTAGGTTAATTGCGCGCGGAGATACGTGTACCGCGATACGCATATGATAGATATCAATGGGGTACATGTACCGCTTATAGGAGCGTTTGTACGACGATTCTCGTGAGATACAGTGTCGCGATACTGATTTTGCGTATCTTGAGTTGCTCGGTGACTTTGCTCGCATGAAACAGACGCACGAAGTTATGATTTTAATAACTTCGATAACCATCGGATTTCAAGATTTACCTCGTCCTTTCACGAACGTCTTTATATTTCCCAAGTAATTAATAGAATAATACTTTGTAATAAGTACTTGCTGCGTCTTATTTTACAAGATGGACGATCACAGATACCGGTTAAAGGCGTAGTATCACGATATTGAAAGTCACTTGGTCTTGAAACTGGAACAGTAACTGAAAAATTTTATTCTACACACACACATATATATATGCTTAAAAAAAAAAAAAAAAAAGAAAATGACAAATTCCACAGAACCTTAGAAGAGAAAAATCAGCGCGAATACTTGCGTTCCTTACGCGATACGTAAATCTGAATACTATGGAGGAAAGTTAGCGTTGCCGGCGACTAAACATCGCCGCACGCCGAACCGGAGACATTTCTCTCGCGCGTCGACCGTGCACGTCGTCGATGCTGGTATTAAACCATTGGCCGAGCGTACAGCGATCGCTATAAAGCAAATGTTAACACGTATGCTCGCTCGTTCACCCGGCTCGATTTCCTCGTCCCTTTTTCGCTCCCTCCTTGATCGTTCCTTCCGCTCGGTCCTCGTCGTTCTTGCCACTCGTGCTATCCCGTCTCGTACACGCGTTACCTTCTCAAACCTAGCCGTGTCTTCGTGCCGAATAGTCGGTCAGAAGTCTCCGAGTCTCTGCCCGAAACGACAAGGGTTTCGCTTAATGTCACGATTCCGGCCATTTCCAGGGATTAGGCACCCCCATAGTCGTTCCTGCTATATCCGTCGCGATCTTTTCCGCAGTCCGCACATAGCGTTTCGATACAGAGTCGATCGAGTTTTCGCGATACGCTCTCGATCGCGGTTAAGATCTTCGGATCCGAGCGAATGTCCGAGGACTGTGCATTTTCATAGAGATTAGCCGTCGGCGGTCGTGCGAGGCGAAAAGAAAGAACCGTTTTAATCGTACAGCGAGTCGATCGATATCGCGTAGCGGCTCAATACGCTTTGGAGATGGTGAGTTGTTTGGAAAACTCGTAGCAACAGGGAAGAATTCCGCTGGATTTATACATCGTTGAATAGTATACGGTTGGCTGGTTCCTCGCAGCGACCTGCTGTAACGTAACTTTACTTTTTCAGAAAGTATCCTCTGTCACACATCTGGCGACGAGATAACGCTCGTCGTATACGTTGACGTTACGTATGCATTGCTTTTTATTGTATAACGCGTGCTCGTCGCGACAACGTGAAAAATCCCTTTCCACGTCGAGACTAACCGACTGACCCGGTTCCATCGTAAATTCGACTCGTCTATCTGGAAAGTTTCCGCAACAGCGTCTTGCCGCTCGATCATTGTCCGCTGTCGGAGGCACGAAGCAGGCGCGTATCTAGAATCGCGCGTCATCTTTCGACCGCAGGTTCTTAAAAGTTCCGGTCGGGCCACGTTGATTAGGACTTTGTCCGGATTCATTTACGCGGAGAATCGAGAGCAAGGGGAGCGTCGCAGGCGCGTCAGTTGTCGACAATGTGGAATCCAAACTCTGTCTCCGTTTTACCGAGCAAACGGAGACAATCTAGCAAGAGGCGTTCTACGAACTTGGTAGCTTCTCGGGGATGCAACAAACTGTTATCATCGATTATACGAACCTAGCGTTTCGTACGTTTTGCTCGGGCTCAATTTCCAAAGTTTTCAATGTCGTTCGTTCGGTTCTGGACGTGTGTTTCGTTACGAGATACCGGAGGAAATTGCGAGGGATCGGTGGAGAACGTGACACCGGTAAGGAACGAGATAAAAGAAGAAGATGGAAAAATGGAAGAGCACGAGGCGGGTAGCGGCAGCAAGAACTAAAAGAAGGAAGAATAGGAAGAAGGAAAGGGAAGAAGGAATGGTGCGGCGAAGGGGCAAAAAGGGAGGAAAGAAGGGTTGGAAGGAAGGAAGGAAGGAAGGAAGGAAGGAAGGAAGGAAGGAAGGAAGGAAGGAAGGAAGGAAGGAAGGAAGGAAGGAAGAAGAGAAGAGAGATAATTACGAGAAGACGGGCAGCTCCCGCGCATTCGATCGCCTAACCAATTCTCAGAATAAGCGGGCAATTCTCGATGTATGCGCATATTCAAGATAGTATGTTACATACGCGAGCTACTGACCGTACGTTTCGTTCGTTCCACCCTCGGGCCCTCCGCCTCTCGTACCGCGCGGCCTTTTCTCCTCGTCGTGCTCTGGTCAGTCCTTTCCAGCGTTCTACCCACCGGCAACCCTCTCGTTTCTGCCTGACGATGTGTACGCCAGTTGCCCAGAGGTATTTACATATATGGACCGCGGCGTGGCGCGCGCGTATCTTTTATCTTCCGTAGCAGTAATGGCGCGTCCACCTCCTTCGTAGCCGGTCAGGTAAACGCCGTAAAGATAGGCATACTGGGTGAGATTGGCGTAACCTCGCCGCCCGTTGACATTTCGCCGGATCACTTTCCCGATACTGTTTACGAACGAAAGCTTCTCGCAGTCGGTAGTCGGTTTCGTGGGGTAGAAACGAGCCGTTTTCTTTTTCACGCGGTACATATATACATATATACATATATATACATATATATATATATATATATATATATATATATATATATATATATATATATATATAACCCGTTGGATCTTCGACTTCCGTGATCGTGCAACGAATTCGAGTCGATCGACGACACGCTTGGTCCGTCGTCGATGTTAGTTCGGTTAAGTTTCATTTGCGTATGTAAATGGCGGAATTTGTTTGGAAGTGGGACGAGAACGCAGAGACAGGGGATTTCTGAATAGAATTAACGCAGTGTCCGAGACATTGACGAAAGGAATAGCGAATTAACTCGTCGTCTGCCTTCCGGTTGATGGATTAAGGTTAAACCGATCGTTGAAACGGTCGTCTTAATCGTTGTATTCGAGACGGAAAAGGAAATTCGAAACTCCGATAGATTGGCCCGGTCGTATGGTAGACGGAATGTAAAAAGGAGGGAATTACTGGATGCGAGATAATGACAAAACAGAGTAGGAAGCTTCGCACGGTTAATTCGAAGGGCAGGCATGTTGGAATTGAAGCGGTACATAAATCTCCGATCATCGTAAATTTCGAGGGGCCGAAGAGAGCGGAGAGAATGGAGAATCGGCGAACCCTTCTCGTCTCTTATCCTACCATTGTGCGGACGACGGTGTGCGTGAGTGTATCGTTTTCTCTCACCTCCGTTGGCGCTGCTAATGAGGCACGGTGTCGTCTTTACGGATCACCCCGTAGGCACCCTTAAACATCCGGCCTGGTGAATCCTGCGAGGGATTGTCCGCGCTGCCGGAGAGCAAAACGCTGGACCTGGCTCGGGCTGGCCTCGCGAGAGAAAAGAAAGAGGAGGAAAGATTTCTGCATGCGCCCCCCTGAGGAACAATGCGACGACGCTGTTGCACCGCATTCGTCGCATTGAAATGTATTAGTGAGGTGTCTCTCCGGTGCGCGCATTGTGTCGCAAGAACGCGCCTGTGTACGAACGTACGTACGTTAAGCATGGGTTTTCTTCGTTCCTATGTGGTGGCAATGGTGGTCGGTAGCGATGGTACGCGGTGTGGTATGGTTTGGTATGGTTTGGTATGGTGGCACGCGGTAAGCACGGCCCCCGTATGCAGACAGTTTAGCGGTGACCGCCCCGCGAGTCCAGTTGTCGCGTGAAATATTGCGATTCATAAAATAAAACAGGCCTGCGGTCGAGGACGCGTAGATATAGCCGCAGGCCGCTAACCCAGACCTAACCCGCCCCTCT
>JACXIV010000020.1:7088248-7103651 GCA_014737475.1 Bombus confusus | reverse complement strand
CCCGCCCCTCTGTCTCTCTTTTTCTCTCCATCCCTTTACAAGCTCTTTTCGAAACGCCGCATCCCCCCGACCCTGCATGCGCCGTTTTTTCTTCTCCGTCCTTCTGTTGTTCGTTTGCTCGTTTGGCCGGCCGTCTTTTAACTTCTCCGCGCGTCTATCCATTCGTAAAGTACGTGCACGCACACACGCGCATACGCAAGAAATATATATATATATATATATATATATATATATATAGGTAGGATAAAGGAAGCAAAGAGTCGTTCGACTTTCTTTTTATCAGCGATCGACGACGCTTCCTTCGACGTCCGTTTCGGCTTTTGCGTAGTCATTCGCGTTAAGTCGGCGCGCCAACATTGCGGAACACATTGGGGAACCACAAGCGTCGCAACTAGATCTAACGAGGGAAATTTTTCGGTATCGCGTCGCAGCGCGCCGCGGGTCGCTGTTCTCGATAAGTTTGGCGCGCGGTGCGCGGTGCTGCACGATGCGGTGCGGTGTGTAGTACGGTGCGGTACGGTGAACACGAATACTCCGTGAAAGCCGCTTGAGCGCGTTCTCGTAATGCGGTAACGAGGGAAGAAGGCGAATCCAGGAGCGAAATAAAAAATATGGTCTGCCCTGTGGAGCAGCGAGTTGTTTTATTTAATTAAAATTTTTTCCACCAGCCCGAGACTGGCGTAAAGGCTGGAAGAGTAACGAATGGCTGAGAAGGCGGATATCCGCGTAGAAATTCGGCTCGTAATCTCTGGTAAGGTTATCCTCGATAACGAAGAACTCGCGATCTTCCCCTAACGAATGATCGTCTCCGGTGAACGAGAAGGCAGAAACGTCGACGTACGTTACGGTTAAGACGCTGCTCCGTTCCGGAGATTCCTCCTTTTCCACCGACGAAATTAGCGGAGGACATGTTTATTGTAAATGAATCCTACTCCGGGAGCGGCTCGTGGAAGACTGCTACATGTTCTAGGGGGTGGCGAATCGGAGAGACGAAGACGGAGGTAAAGAGAGAGGAAGATGCGGGGAGGGTAGTTTGGAGGGCGCGCGCGCTCGCTGCTCCGATTTATGCGCCCGTTACCGAGCCCTCTGGCGCAATTAAGCTCGCGTTATAATATTGTTGTTTATTCTGAGCCTCGGCTGCGAAGCGTTAACCACCCCTCCGCTCCGTGCCCACGTTGGCTCTACTGGCAACAACCAACCCTACGATCCCCTAATCTCCCTGACGCGGCAGCTAGAATCTCTCGCTCTATCCCATTTCCTTTTCCAGTTCCTACCACCCTCTCCCTCCCTTCTACCCTTCCACCCTACCACCCACCCCTTTCTGCCTGCCTGCCTGCCTGCTCTGCCTCGCGCCTCTCCTCTCCTCGTCTCCCGCTCGTCCTTTCTTTTTTATTCTCGCCGACTTACAGCATCAGCGCCAAATACGCCACTAACAAACCACTCCCCGGCGGTCGACAGAAGCGAAATTCCAGTTTTGTTTGTCCCTGCAGGGCAGCCTTTGATTGGGATTCGCGAGTTAATTTGAACTTATTTTGACGCGCGGTCACGTACGCGCTAATGAAGCTGGCTTTTCGGGGTCGAGCCTCTGACGTTCGGTCGTTCGATCGTTTGTTCCGATTTGGCTTTCCATTCGCGCCAAATCCAAACGATGGCCCGCCGCCGATCGAGAGCCCGCTTTGACCGGCCTTTCCTCCGAAAGATTTATCGTCCGAAGGGCCGCGGAGGATCGAAACTGCGCGATCGATCGATTTATTTCGGGCTTTCGACTCGCCCCGTCAAATCACTTCTCCCCCCGCCACGCACACTCGCGCGCGCGCGCGCACACACACACACACACACACGATCGAATCGATCCGTGTTCCTACGCGGATTTATCTGCTTGTTTACATAAATTTGAGAAATCTATAATTAAAGCCGTGATTCGTCTTACGAGCCTTTATCTCCGCTTGGAATCGAGCAATTTATACCATTTAAATAACGCGTGAATCACTTCTTAAACCGGTTCCCCGACTCGATCCTGCTGACTCTGACGAAACGAGGACGGACAGAATTCGTTCCAAGCGAAATCGACGTTAAGTCGACGACAACTGCGATACGCCGGTGGTCCTGCGTGCGCACGCGTTCGCTCGGCAAAAAGCTGTTTTGCTGGGACCGCGTCTAACAGAGGAGGAATTTACACGTGGCGGAGTATCGAGAGTGCGGCGAGGATGCCGAATTTCGTCTCGCGACTGCACGAAGATAAGATATTTCCCTGTTGAGCGCGCATCTGACGCGAACGCGATAGGCGACGACGATCCTTTCGCGGCCTATCTCTTCGTAATTAAATCGTCCACTTTCATCACGCGGATCTACATTTTTGCGAGTAGAAGGAAAGACACGGAAGGAGAATAGAAATTCGTCTCGTCCGCCAAAGATCACGACGACTGCTCTACTTTGAATATTTCACGTGCTGTCGTACGTTGCACGCGGATTTTTCCCTCGAAACTTGGCACGAAAACACGACGAAGCATCCGGACGCGGATGCTCGCCGGAAATCTGGCTTTAACCGGCGTTCGTCTTATCGACGCCGCGGTGTTTGGACGCGAGCAGTGCGTGCCGCGTATCTTGCGTGGGACGTAGCGGTCGATCCATCGCGAACACGAAAAAGTCACGCAGCTGGCACGAAAATCACGGATGGGATCTAACCTGAGCGAGGAAGAAGATCTGCCGATGACTTCACATCGAGAGGGAGGGTATACTTGGCCGTGATCAAGATCGAGCCTCGAGAAAGACGGATAGAGATGAAAAGAGAGGACTCGATTTGAGCAGAGAAGTCGGAGAAAGAGCGAGACGAACGCAGGTGCAACCTGCAACGGTACGGGACAGACGTACGGACGTACGAACGGACGAAGGTGGGATTGAGTTATGACAGCGTTTGCTCCAGGGGGCCGGCTCTGGACCCGACGAAGCGGATATTCTTCTTATTCTTTATTTCTTCGTCTGCGGCCCCGCCGTAGAAACCGTCGGCCATGCATCACCTTCGGTTCACTTTGGTCCTGCCTCCTCTTCGGCATCGTTCCACGGCCACACCACCATCACGGCCCATCACGATCCCACCTTAGCCATCGTCCGCTGCAAACGTTGATTCCACCCACCGCGGCAGCCTCGACTCTCCAGCCAGCCGTAGGCTCTGCGAGTATTTACCTTTTAACCGTTCGTTTCTTCGTTCGGCCGCCTGGCTTCGTATCGCCGCGAGTTTCGCTCTTCCACGCTCGCGGTTCGCCAGGTTCGCGCGTCTCGTACGCAGTTGAACGAAACCGTGGACCGGCTCGATGTCTAGCCGAGACGAGCCAGGCGAACCGGTAGAGGAACAGCTAGGCAGAGCGAGAGAGAGAGAGAGAGAGAGAGGGGGGGGGGGAGAGAGAGGAAGGTTGTTAAATTACGGAAAGAAGCGGCTTGCTAGTTTCGGGGGTGGTGGGGGCTGGCCAGCCTCGTAGATATGTCGCGTCGGTGACAGAGTCGAAGAAAGAGCTGGGCAAAGTCGCGCGTAAATCATTCGTGGTAATAAAGATCCACTTGTCGTGGCTCGATATTTATGAATCGCCGTCGGTTCTCCTGTACGCCAGAAGAGAATCGGCTTTTAGCTCTCGTGGCTAGTCGGAATGAACGATCGTCCGATTTCGAGATAATCGAAGAGGTCAGGGGCGGAGGGGACTAGGCCGCGAAGGACTTGGCACGGCAGGGAAGACGGTCGGTGAGGAAGGCGAGGAAGGCGTGGAGGACGTGGAAGGCGAGGAAGGCGAGAAAGGCGAGGAAGGCGAAGAGAAAACGAGCCGAGAAAGCATGGGGGAAGGGGAATCCGGGGAGGAGGAAGAGAAGGAGAGGCAGAAGAAGAAGTCGAGTCCGAGTCGACGTTCGTTGTAGAGGCCGCAGACCGACAGACCGAGCGAAGGACCGCGAGGCCATAAATACCTCAGCGCGTTCAGCCAATTAAAACAAATCATTTTAATGCGCAACCTTTTTAATTAATGCCCGTGCTCGCTCGCTCTCATCCGCTTCCCTCCTCTCGGATAGTACACGATCGCCGCGCTGGCTCCGCCATTCCCATCCCAGCAACGATCGAGGCTATATTAACCTGTACGTCGCTATATCCTGTCTGACTTTACCTTCGTGAACGAACGCGAATACTTGCCTCGTTCTGTGATCGACTCTACTCGATCCGACCGCTCCACCTTTCTCCGCCAACTACCAGCTCCTCCTTATCCTTAAGCCGAAGAGTTTCAGTTTTTCCGTCAATTTTCCGTCAATTTTCCGTCAATTTTCCGTCAATTTTCCGTCAATTTTCCGTCAATTTTCAGTCTTGCCTTTAAAATTGCCACTCGCTGCTGCTACTCCTTCCACGCTACGTATCGTCATCGGACGGCTATCGTCGCGTACGCGATTCACGCCTATCGATCGATTCACCGCAGACGAGAAGGATAATATCGTGGCGGTTACGACGTCCGTGCGCGTTCTTTGGGTTCGCGAATTCTCCAGGCAACGTATCGCCGCCGTTATTGACGAATATAACGACGATCGTACCGCCGCGGATTAGACTTTTAAATGACCTCGAGCCGGACCGGCGCATATTTCACGAGATGACGGTGGACGTCGCGCTAAATCATCCGGAGTGACCGCATCCGCTTACCCAATCGGACCGAGACTCTTCTTAACGGCCTCTTGTCACGCCTGCGACATTCCACCGAAACATACGCCGAGAACGCGTCTCCTCTCTCTTTCCCTCGTATTTTAACCTCCTCCGTCCCTCTTTCGTCAATGTCGTTGCCGCGAGACGCGCTTTTGTCCACCGCCATATTAATATTGTTCTATCGGAATTCCAATCCCCCGGAATGGGCCGGCAACACGAGATTTCCCAACGCTATAATTCACCGAGGCGACGCGTTCCTCGACGCCGTCTCGACGTTCGCTTCGTCCCGACAAATTTTTACCTTTTGTTCAAATTACCCTTCGACTCCTCCGCGAATCCGAATCGAAAGCGCGATAAATACATCGATCGACGATTTCGCGGCGGGAGTTTGCGCTTTCTTCGCCAATCCTACGCGTGACGATCGTCTAGACGTCTATAATACGTTTCGAGTATTGCTCAACGACCGAGGTTACGCTCCTCGGCTCTTTCTCCTCGCTATGTTTAGCAACCGTGAGAAAACACAGATGCATATAATGCGCTATATCGATATCTTTTTTACCTACGAGCAACCACTTATTATTATGTACATAAATGTTTCCTAAATTTATTAATGCGAGTTTTGCGTTACATCCTTTTACGAAGAAAGACGACGACTAACGATGCAAGCTGTATTAGCACGTTTTTTTTTTTTTTTTTTTAGAAAACCCACTGCCGCTCGTTTATCGCGTTTATCAGCATACAGCAAATTTTCTAAGACGCGCGGTGCGAATGAAAGATCGCGATCGTAATGAAACGACTGGAAAATAAAAGCGGTAAAAGTATTTCATTTCTACTAAATACGAACAGGTGTGGCCGGCGGTGTATAGAGATAGATAGAGGTCAGCGACTGAAATAATCGTCTAAACTAAAAGCAATCTACGCGCGGCAGATAGTCGTACGCGTCGAGTTTATAAATTCAGCGCAAAATGTAGTATCTTGTCGATATCGCGATTTTTCGCGAAGTTGGTCGACTTTCGATATGGCGACAAAGTACAACGAAGAGTAAATAGCGCTCTTGGCAGAAGGGATACGATAGTCGTAAAATTCGGCGAAGCTCGAAAATGCGCAGGTTTCGATCACCGAAACAGAAACTTGAAAACGTATAAAAAGAGATAAGGCGTTCGAGCAGAACTGGCAACTAGTCGTTTTGCAGCGGCGAATTAATTTTTACAAACGCAGCAATTACTACACGGTAGAAAGTCGTTTCGTTTGTATTCGAAATAAATTATGCTTTTATTAACTTTCGATTCCTGATTATAAAAGTTTCTAGTTAAGGGAAAACTCGGTTAACAGGTTAACCCATTAAGGACCAGGCAATAATTTGTCGTCACGTTGTAAACGCTTGAACGTCTTCGAACGTCGTAAAATTCCAGAGTCTCGGCGGCAGGAATAACGACGACGAAGATATCAAGCGAATGCTTACGTTCCTTAATTTCCTTTCATAGCCACTTCCATTTCCTTGCATGTGAAAGAAGAAAAGAAAAGAAAAGAAAAAAAAAAGAAAAAAAGAAAAGAAAAACGGAATCCGTTAACGTGAATTCGATGGAAAAGAGTTGTTTGCAGATGAAACTGTGTCTCGCGAAAGGCGTACTCGTACGCGTACTCGCAGCTAGATCGACCGTAGCTATATCCTTTGTATAGCAGCAAGGATACGTCGCGTGTGTTCGTTCTCGAAGGATCGGTCAATTTGTTTGGACGATTGGCTGGCGTAGCGGTAGGCTTTCGGCCGATCTGCTGGAATACGACTTGTCCTTGACCGGCAGTACGAGCCTGGTAAAAAAGTGGCGCGAAGAGGACGGACAGGGGTCGCGAAGGAAACAAGAAGCGAAGAAGAAGCGAAGAAGAAGCGAAGAAGAAGCGAAGAAGAAGCGAAGAAGAAGCGTAGCTTGGCGAGTGGGTGCAGAGGTTGGTGCAACGAGTGACACGGGAACGTACTTGCAAAGACTATTCGAGTGCAGGTGTAAGAGAAGGTACGTCCTAAGCTCGTGCGAGGGCGTGTATATCCTGACATTGTAAAAGTTGCCGTTACACTTGCGTAGCCAATTGGGTAGGCCGGGACTCCCTCTAGGACGGCCCAGATCTCGTAGCCTCTCTTCTGCTTCTGCCGTTCTTCTGCCTCTGTCCCTTTCTTTCTCTCCTCCGCTTCGCCTCTCTTTCCTCCTCGTCGTCCCTTTTTCTTCGATTTTCTTCTTCGATCCGCCTGTCCTTCGTCCACGTTCGGATCCTGGCACCGCGTTCGTTCTGTTGCGCGCTGCCGGTATCGTCGAGCTGCCATCTCGAAAAATCCGTGTCCTTCGTTCTGTTACCGCGGTAGGTTTCCGCGCGCCGGTGACCACGTTCGTTCGCCAAGATCTCGATACAGGAGCGAGAGATACGTACGCGAAGATCGTGGCTACCACGTTCGGAAATTTGCTGCCGATTTCGATAACATCGACGAGCTTTCGTTTAGTTTTATACGTGGCGAGGAATGCCGGTATTAGCCGTGCCTTCGCTGTCGTTTTCCTGCCGTTCGTTCGCCCCCTCTTCCGTTCGCCGAGTCGCTAGTTGGTTCGCGGTTTTCGCGTTTACACGGATGCCACGGACCCGTGCGACGTTTCCAGCCCACCATTCGCCAAGAGTAACTGTCGCAACGGAAAAGAAACGAGGAAGCAGGCAATGTCGGTAGCGAAACTAGAGTAGCAACGCGAACTCGTCGAGTCGCGCTCGACTATACGGTTGTATAAGTTCACTAACCGTATAGATCGTCACCTCTTGACAGAAACTATTTAAAGTGCAGCTCTTGTGTGCGCTCGCCGGCAGGTTGATATAGGATGCAACAGCTGCGATCGGATCGTATGGCGTGCGAACAGCCGATGGTCACACGCGTACCATGCATTCGTCGGGCCATTGTGCTGTCTTATTACGCGTTGAATTTAACGAAAACGCGTCCCTTTAAGTCGCGAAATCATTATTCTCCGCGGCGTCGTGTCGGCCAATCGCTCGACTCTCGCTATTCCAAAAATTAGACCAATTCTCCGGCGAAATATTTTCAGAACACGCTAAACACCGCTATGCACCGATGCTTAACGCTTCGAACAACGATTTCTCTTTGCTTTCAGGCACTCGCTGCGACAGCATATGCTACGCCACGCCGGGAAAAAGTACAAGTGCGGACTTCCGGGCTGCCCAACGGTCCTTCGAACAGCCTCCGAATTGAAATCGCACAGAAGCTTGGTGCACGACAGCACGCCGTCTAGCAGACGATACAAGTGCTCCGATTGCTCTTACGCGGCCAAAACGAAAACTCAGCTACGCCGGTACGTAAAAATTCTCCCGATCGCTGTCGTATCTCATCGATATTCGAAACAGCCGATTTACGCTTCTTACAGAGAATTCTCATCTTAGTAAGCTCTTTCGCAGCGAATTGTATTCTTCGTGCTTGCAGCGTTAATTTCCAATTAACGATACGATTAGCCAAACGATTCGACGCAGTACACGGGTCCGCACGTGTATTTCGTACACCGACGATGTACGCTTTTCGTACGTTCGCGTTACTTTATCCGGCGGAATAAAGGGAATGGCGGAATAAACGAGGCGAGAATGAACGAAACGGAGAAATTCGTTCGTTAATATTCGACGTCGGATTCAACGTTAATTATAATCAAGATTCCCGCTGGGAATGATGCAAACCTCCGTCTTGTTCATCGTGCTCGTGGATCGCGTATGTACGACGCGTGATCGATGTCTTTGCGGAAGTAGAAAATTAATTGCTATGGGCGTAGTAGTACTTTGAGCCCGAAGACGCGCCACTTGGTACGCGCACGTGATCCATCGGTCGCCACACGAATCGCCAGGAATCTCGAATATATTATCGTTCGATATTATCGATACAATTTATTCCATCGATACTGTAAATCCGTACACGTTTCGTGGCGCACCTCTGCTCTTTTCCTTCCAATTTTCCAATCGCGCTGATGCACGATATCGACTTTATAATTGAAACTACAAAGAAACTCGCAACACATGTTAATACGTTAACTCTGCCGCGGTGCTGCGATCTTTTCTGCCTCGATGTGGCCTTAATTTCAGCCGAAACGAGACTCTCGGTGTGTCGATGTTTCGTTCGGGAAAATCTTTGGCACGAGACTTCTGTCTATTTTCCTCAAATTGAATAAATTTGCCGATAATGGAAAACTGTAAGCTTTAACACGATCTTTGGCGCAACGTTCGGACCACGGGTCACGCGTTGCTTCCTATCTTCTTCGAATCGAGCAAATTCTCTGATAACGGAAAAGATTGGATGGAAAGTGAGCCGAAGGGGCGCAGCAGAGCGAAACGCTAATTATTCGACGAACGTTCGCCGGTATCCTACGTACGCGCGTTTTAATCGGATTAATCGATTGATTCTTAGCTGTCCGAGCAGACAGGTGGTTGGACACCAATAGCGGAAAATATGCGATGCGTGCGCCTCGTAGATTACGCACGAACGCCAACGATTCGATTTAAATTAAGTCTTATTAAGGACATTGTATCGGGGAAGACCTCTAATAAATTTCATCTCGTTCGATTCGTTGTTCATTTGAACTCTTTTGCGCTTTTTCTCTTTCGCCGAACGAATGGCCAGAGAGGAAAAAGGGGAGGAAACAGACAGTACGAAGAGAGACAAACGACGATAGAGGGAAACGAAAGGGGCGAAAAGCGAAACGACGGAAAAAGAGAGGGAGGGAGAGAGAGAGAGAGAGAGAGAGAGAGGCAGAGAGAAAGAGAAAGAGAGAGGGAAAGAGCCGCGAAAGCGGAAGTTGCGTGCAGCAGTCGGCCAAGTGCGGGCAACCCGTTATGATCGTCCGCATGGCGATGGTCGGCGCGATATTTCATCGCGAATTGAGTACTTACTACGTGAGTCGAACTCAACGCAGCCACAGAGTGTCACGGGTCTCTCTTTCTCTCCCACCTCCGCCTTCTCTACGCTCTACCTGCCCCTAAACCCTCGTCTCTCTAGCTTCGTCCTTCTCTGCCTCTCTTTCACTTCCCTCTGCTTCTCTTTCCATACCCTGTTCTTCCCCTTTCCACGTTTTCCTTTCGTTTCTCTTTTTTCCTCGCTGTCCTGTACTGTCACCTTTCCCTCTTTCTCGCAGCGCGGATCTTTCTCCCTCTCTTTCGGCCGCGCTCTGTGCGGCGGAGTAAATCACAGAGGATTTTAATTAAACGTGTCACGCATTTCGAACCTGATATACACGTAACCATGGCCAATGGCTCCCTCGCAATATCGCGCACGCATATCGCATCGTTCATAATCACCGGCCCTGATACGACGATGAACTCGTCGATGGTACCGCGTTTTTTCCAACTGCGTGCCCTTCCTTCTTGCTCTCTTTCCCTCATGGAACGCGAGACACGAGAGAAAAAGTCGACTACCGATGAGCTATGTTTCTCCCGAATGCCAGCCAGCCCATTCATCGTCTCGCCTTCGCGTTTAAGATCAAACCAATTCGCATACACGTTTAGATTTAAATTTCCATGCAGATTCGATCGCGGTTGTAGACGTAAATCTTCAGAGTACGGTAAGCAGCGTAGACAGCCCGTGGTGGAGCTCGTCAAAGTCGATGAACTGGAATGTCTAACGAAAAGTGCGTCGTGTGAACATGACTTGGGAATTCTTTGTTGCAGACACTGCACCCGGCACGAAGAAGCAGGCAACGTGGCAAAATCAGAACTTCGCGCATGTCCCTACAGTGGTTGCGCTTTTAAAACGAAGCTCCCTTCTCATTTGCAGCGGCACGTGCGTCTGCACACGGGCACAAAGCCATACAAGTGTCGTCATTGTCCGTACGCGAGCAACAACTTGGTAAGTCGAACCAGTTGCTAAGGATCTATACCGCGAGCATCGTGTCGAGTTAATCGAGGTAAATAAAGCCACGTGATTAAACTCGAAGCGTCGTAGAGCAGAAAATTATATACTTCTCCGAACGTACAACGACGTAATTGCTCGTAGATCGTAATGAAAGTCGTACGATACAGCTCCGATCGTCGGAAAGGAAATTTGAAAGATCGTAGCAGACGCAAAGCGTTGGAGATTTGTCGGTAGCGCGAGACAAAGTGGAGTCAGAATTACAAATGCAGTAATTAGACTAGACTAGAAAGTCATAGGGCATTGGTACGGCGTAATATCATTAATACGGAAAGTAGCAAGCAAATGTTTTCCACATGGACTCGTAAATGAGCCTTTCGGTAGCCAACCTGATCGAACTCCATTTTTCATTAATTTCTTACTTCATAGCTAATGATAAACTCGAAAGTTTGAAACGAAACTGTGAAACAACGTTTGAAACTCGATCGACGTGACTTGCGAACGGCTGGAATAACGTTCGCAATACGAACTCTCAGATTTTACAGTTAGGAGGTGCATCGTTGCTGCGACAAACCCTTCAAACGCGGGTCGAATCGAAACGGAAAGATCGGTCTCGTGTTGCGCACTGTTACGGCTGTACACGGTAGAAAGGTTGACTCGCAGTTCAATTTTTGTAGCCGCGGTGACTCTGCGGCGTAAATTAAGCAAAGTACACCTTAACGTTTGGACCATGCCGCCGCCTCTGCCGCCACCGAGGCGCGATAAGATAACGAGTTAATTGTGCTCACTGGATGCCCACACACGCACGGCCCAGTCATACCGAGCGGCCGGTATGCTAATGCCCTTTGAAGCTTTAGTTAGGATGCGACTCGCATACGAGGGCTCCGTGTCTCTTTGATAGCGACATAAACTCATTCCAGTGGCTCTCAGCCTGGGATAACTTGAGCCAAGGTAATCTCGCGGCACGGAGAATTGCGAACGGTGTACGTCTTGCATCGATAATGATACAGCAGGTAGGCACTTGTGAATTGTACCGAGTCGTATGTAACTGTACGGAAGACGTGGCAGCTTCTGGGCTCGTTTTACTCGTTTTCGTTCTTCCGGGGATACGATCGGCCGGCCGTTTCGCCGCTATCGTAATATTACGATTACGATCGGCAATCGAACGAACGATTAAATTCGTACTCGATCGAATTCGAGTTCGTACGTCAGCCACGGGATGAAAAATCCGGACGAGGATGTAAGAATCGATTTAGCTCGCGGACGATATCCACCACGATGTTTATTTGGTGAGATTTCAACCTGTTAACCGCGCAAGAACCAGTCAACTCGTCACCAGGACTCTCCGTCTCTTCGATACAACGATTCTTTTATCCGTGGGTCTTTGCTTCTTTTTAATCGGTCGTATCGATCACGTGGCCGGAGTCGGGTCGCCTTTATCGACTTTTGATTAGAATTATAGAAAATCTTCATTAGGAAATGACTCGTTCATAGGGAAGAAGCGAGCCAGATCGATACTTTAATGGTTTTTGATCGACGGTGAAAGATATTTTATCGAGAAATAAGGTAGACGAATGGATGGAATAAGACGCTTCTCGATTCGATGGATTTTATATGAAATTCTAACGACGTTCGATGTACTATTTTAAGAAAACACGAACGAAATTGTTACTCGGATGGACGAAGGAAAAAGCAAGCAATCGCGAGAATAACTCGAAGCGCATTTTTAATCGCTATGTTCCTCTTTCGCTCGATTCGCGATAGCATTGGGAAAAATTACGTTTCGCCTTGTCCGAGATACCGTAGCTCGGCCTAACAGCACGGTGGTAGCGTTAATGATAATTCTCGAAGGCAACGTTGGTTTAGGATTCGCTGCGCGTTTCCACGCTTCTCCTCTCATCTCCTCCCGACTGCCATCGTTTTTTATCTGCCTCTTCAATTTTCTTGCCGACTTGGCCCCCGCCCCGCGGTAAGTAATAGCGAGTGGAAATAATAAAGATTTAATAATTCCCACCGATCGAGCGTTTGTGGTAGGCGATCGAATGGAAGCGATACGATCGATTTATTCGCTATCTTGGGTGGAAATTTACCTGAAGGGATGGTTTCGGATGGGCTCGGATACGCAACGGGATAAACGTTCGCCGGAATTTATTAGTTATCGAGTAAAAAGTGGAAACGCGCGTCCATTGGATATCTCGTCGATAAAATCTTGATCTGGGTTAAAGATCCCGGCAGTTTGCGCTTACAATTTTACAATCCTCCTCGGTCAGCGGCGGCCAACAGAATATCGAACATTTTCTCTTTTTTTTTTTTTTTCTTTTTTTGTTTTCTTCTTTCATGTATATTCGATAATTCCCATAGAAGTATTACACAGATATATACATACGTTACGAGAACATTTACGTTCGAGTTACGATACAGTAGTCTACAGGTAGAAGGAAATTAATATGACCCCGGACCGGCTGGAATCCCGAAAGAAATAAAGAAGAAGGAAGATAAAGCGCGGCGATTTGAAATCCTAGAACGAAGCCTCGTAAAACGGAGTATTCTACGGCCGGTAACATACAGACGAGCGTGTACGGTCTCGATGCAACAGAAAATTATATCCGAAGGAATCGGAATCGATCGGATTAATGAAAAGCGTATACTAGCGATTTGCGTGACGGCGCACACTTTCCGCGCTCTTGTAGAAAGCGGTTCGCGCGAAGGTGGACGACCGCCCATGACGGTGTGAACGGGTCTTTATCCGAGAGACCGTCACGGAGCGCTGCTCGTGCAGAAAGATTTACTTATGGGAAATTAAATTTGATGTTGCCGTTGCCATCAACGGCTCGTATAAGCCCGCCTGGTAGGAAGATGTTTACGACTACGGCCAGCTACTTAGCTCGAGAGGGTAAAGCGCCTTTAAATGCTCCATCGCATAGCCAATGAACGCGTCCGGTTTGCGGCAGACCGATTCTGGTCGCAGGTATTCACCGTCCACCGATACCAGCGAAAGCTCGTTCCGTCCTCAACGTTCCTCGACACCGAATCCACGCTCCGACTCGATCTCCAACGTCCCCGACTTCCCGAATGTCGCGCCTCTTCACACTCTTCGCTCATCCGACCACGGCTCTTTAATCCCGCGCCAATCTTTCCCGCTACCGTCACATCGACAAGCGATTCGTCGTTTTCCTCTGCCTCTTTTCCTCTTTTCCTTCCGCGTGCACGTTAGCTTCGATTCGTTGGAATTTTGTTCCGCCAGTTTTCGGTTTCACGCGTCTTCTAGATCCTCGTTGCATTATGCAGTGCCTACGAAAAGCATCTGCGCGTCACTGCGCTCATTAGGGTTAGACGCATGCGTTTTGTGTGCGTTCTTGGGAAATCGAATAACTTTGATAGTTTTAATACGATATATGGATATATAGATAAAGACCGGTGAATTTTACGATCCGATAAACTGCGTCTGTTCGCGATCCTCCTTCAGATACGATGTTGAAAGAGTATCGTCACCTACAAACTGCTACAGTATGTGGTTATACAGCTCTGAATAATAACAAGGTAACAAGATAGCAATGGTTTTTGTTGCAGGAAAACCTGCGGAAACACGTGCTGTCCACGAACTTGCATCCGGGCAAGACGATCTACGAATGCGACGTTTGCCAAGAGGACAACCCGGAGCCGTTCCAGACGAACTTTGCGAAAGAGCTTCGCGCGCATCTGTTGGAAGTGCACAGCGACGCTTTCCCAACGCCTAGCCACGCGAACGATTACGTGGTCGGGATTTTCAAGGTTCGACGAGACTCCGACGAATCGAATTAACCCTTTGCGGACGAGAGACAGATATATCTGCACGAATCGGTTCACAGTTTCGGCACGCTTATTTTCAAGTGGCTCGCGCACGTCTATTCTTCCGAGCGATAATCTTACGCTTATTTACGCATGGGTATAGTAAACTAAACGATATTACGTTTTTGACGAAAGAAAATTATAGATCCGTAGCGGTGAAATCTCATCTTCCGTTTGACGCAAACTCGTGGCGTAGGATGATGGTCGAGTCGGAACGAATTTCAGTCTTTCAGTGGCATTACCGGACGAATCGACAGCTCTTTATATATTTTTTGCGAGCTGATACAGGAAGAAGCAAAGACTGTGTGGTATGTTTCGATCGGAAAATCAAACGTGGAAGAAGAATCATCGTACTATTGTGCTACTTGTTCGGCTGAACCGACTTTGCGTATAGGCGACTGTTTCGAAAGACACCACACCATGCAAGAATATAAATCGCACGATACATACATGTAGCGAAACTAAATACGTTTTCTTAGATATCGACAACAAATTTTGTCGTACTTAAATAAATTTTAGCTTTTGTAAGGCAAACGTTCGACGTGTGTATTTCCTCAACTGCGCGCGACAATACTTCTCGTCCACAGCGACGATCGCCCGCCGAGCGGGTGCGTCCGCAAAGGGTTTTAAGAGCAACCTCGTTCGAATATGTATCCCGTGGATCGTCGATCGGTCGCAGGAGCGTCGTCGAGTTACGTTTGATGCAGCCAGCAGCGGTGGACATAGCGCGCTGGACGTTGGTGGTATCGGCGTTGCCACTCGTTGTTCGTGATCGTGCGAACCGGTAGGCCGGTTCCACGCCAGGAAATAGTTAAAGTGATGTACGGTCACGTGGCACGGTACGTACTTTGGACGCGTACACGACCGAATCTTTATGTGCCTCGCGTCGAGATATTACGAGAATCGTTCGAGTCCACCTGCTGATTTCTCGGATTCCTCGACGCGCTCCTATGCAGGTACGTAAGTTTGCGAGTCGTCGTCATTGTATTACGTTTGGCTTCGTCATCGCTCGTGTGACCAAAGTAGACGTATACTGTTTCGTC